>CM059823.1:22926982-22956464 GCA_030444885.1 Citrus sp. QX-2021
AATAAATATTGAGAGAATTTGGCAAAACCAAGTTGCAGCCATGACTTGTGGTATTGAGAATTTAACGCACTTGACCCTGTACAACTGTATGAATTTAAGATGTCTATTTTCATCTTCTACGGTTAGCGATAACATCTTTGTTCGACTCCAATACATTGAGATAGAAAAATGTCATGTCTTGGAAGAGTTAATAGTCATGGACAACCAAGAAGAAGAAAGGAAGAATAATATTGTAATGTTTCCTCAGTTACAATATCTGAAGATGTATGATCTTGAAAAACTCACAAGCTTCAGCACAGGAGATGTACATATGCTTGAATTTCCATCCTTGAAAGAATTATGGATATCTCGGTGTCCTGAGTTCATGGTGAGATTTAAAAGAACTACTAATGACTTGACAAAAAGGTACGCACATGAAATTTAAAATTAATTTTTCAACTCTTATATATACTTTCTGCATGTTAGGTGTATTATTATTATTTTCTAAAAGGTTACATTATTAGATGGACATATTGTATTAGCTAGTGGTAACTTCTAATTCTTTTCTATTTAATTAAATTTCCTCCAAAAAGCACCGTACTAATTTTACATGAAATTGTTAGAAAAGGATATAAAGCTTATCCATTTGCATTTTCTTTGTTTGTTCTGATTGATCACGCAGGTGTTTCCCAATTTGGAAGAGTTGATGGTAGATGCAAAGTATGTAATAACAAAATAAATTTATGGCTTCGGAAGACTTGCTGTGCAAACTTAAATGCCTTGATATTGTGTTTGTTGATGGGTTGACTACTATTTTATCCGCATTATGATTTCCTCCAGAGATTTCACACCCTGAAAGTTCTCCAAATAGAGGGATATAATGATTGGTTGCCAAGAGAAAAGGTTAGAAAATGGGGTGGAGGTAATTATAAGAGAAGCTTACAACTATTTATGACATAGAAGTACATCTTGGAAACATGAGTCCTCCTCTGTTATGAACAATTTGGTTTATTCTACGTGTGTCGTCGTGCTGACCATTTGATCAATCTAATTGCCATCCTCGACATCCTTTCAGAATCTTACAACTTTGGAGATATCACATTGCAACGGATTGAAAAACGTATTAACATTCTTAATTGCAAAGAGACTCTGGTGCGACTCAGAGAAATGAAGATAGAATCATGTGCTATGATAACCAGAAATAGTACTGGCAGATGATGACGATGATCATGATGCAGCGAAGATGAGGTTATTGCTTTCAGCAAATTGAACGAGTTGAAGCTTTTAAATTTAGAAAGTCTGAGAAGCTTCTACTCTGGCTATTGTGCCTTGAATTTTCCATCTTTGGAAGATTACTGGTGGATGATTGCACCAATATGGAAATTTTCTCTAAAGGAGAATTAAGCACACCCATGTTACACAAAGTGCAGCTGAATATGTGGGATGAAGCATGTTGGGCTTGGAAGGAGGGCTTAAATACAACCATAGAACAGAGTAAATCTTAAAAAGGAAAGCTTCCTCAAGAAGCGACGTGGAGCTCCTCCATCCCAGCAATTTCTCAACTTCGCTTCTGCCCCAATCTCAATCTCAAGCTAGCTTGGAAATTTTGCCCGCGATGGTTGCTGGCGTTTGGTCAGATGAACAACAGCATGCAGCTGGAAGCAACTACTCATATCCGAAAACTGCTTTCAAATGCCCAGGAACTACCAACTGAGGAAGTCATACCATTTGGCGTTGTCCCGCGCTTTGTTGAGTTTCTTATGAGGAAGACTATCCGCAACTTCAGTTTGAGGCTGCTTGGGCTCTTAAAACATTGTTTCTGGAACTTCGGAGGACACGAAGGTGGTGATTGACCACGGTGCTGTTCCAATATTTGTGAAAGCTACTTGCTTCTCCAAGTGATGATATCCAGGAGCAGGCTGTTTTGGGCATTGGGAAATGTTGCTGTTGACTCAGCTAGATGCCGTGATCTTGTGCTTAGTGAAGAAGCTCTAATTCCATTGCTAACACAGTTAAATAAGCATGCAAAGCTTTCAATGCTGCATAGCCACATGGACGTTATTATCTAATTTCTGCGCAGGAGCAAGCCAAAGCCAATGTTTGATCAGGTGAGACCAGCTCTTCCCGCGCTTGCGCAACATGTTCATTCAAATGATAAAAAGAGGTCATGACCAATGCCTGCTGTGCACTCTTCTATCTCTCTGAGGAGTTGCGAATGACGAAATTCAAGCTGTGATTGAGGCAGGTGTCTGTCCACGACTTGTTGAGCTCCTTGGTCATCCATCACCCTCAGTGCTTACTCGTGCCCTGCAGACTGTTGTAAATATTGCGGCGGGAGATGTTTTCCAGACTCAGTGTATAATTAACTGTGGTGCACTGCCCGTACCTTTTGGGCCTGTTGATCCATAATCATAAAAAAAAGAGCATTAAGACGGATGCATGCTGGACTATTTCAAATATTACAGCTGGAAACAGTGAACAGATTCAGGCGGTAATTGATGCTGGCTTAATTGGTCCCCCTTGTCAATCTGCTTCAAAATGCTGAATTTGATATAAAGAACTGGGCTGCACGGGCAATTTCAGATGCCACCTTTGAGTGGCACTCATGAAGCAAATCAAATACCTCGTGAGAGAGGGGTGTATTAAACCGTTGTGTGATCTCCTTCTATGCGCTGATCCAGAGATCGTCACTGTTCTTAAAAGTTAGAAAATTTTGAAGGGTCAGGGAAGCTGAAAAGAATATGGACATAGCCATTGGAGATGTTAATCAATATGCCCAGTTGGTTGAAGAGGCTGAGGGATTAGAAAAAGATAGAAAATCTGCGAAGTCATGACAACGACGAGATCCATGAGAAGTCAGTAAAGATTCTCAAGACATACTGGTGTGGCCGTGTGGCTGGTCCCTGAGCCAGGGAATGAGGGAAGATGCACTGGGCAGTAATGTGATAACCGATGGTAAGGTCTATTAATTATTATTATTTTTATTACTTCGAATCTGCTTTCAGATTTTAAAACAATACTCATGATCTTGTTTCTTTTACTTTATGATTTCAGGTTGAATGGTGGAACAGTCCTTTATCCATGTCGTTTGCAGGATATACAGTAGCTAGATTCATTTCTTAGCATTAATTGTATTACCAAATTTCAATTTCTAGGCACCCCCCAAAGACTTCTCAAGTAACTTATTTTAGTTAATTAATTAAAGACGAATGTGTGAATCAATAATCATGCTTGTGTGTGCGTGCCAAGCATGATTATTATATGATGAAATAATATTTTCGGACTTTAAGAGAGTCCAAGATTTTGAAATGGATAATTTCTCATATATGATGTTACTTGTAAAATAATTATTTTTATTTTTATTTTCTAGATATATTAGTCTTTTTATTTTAAATGAACTCCATTTTACGACTAAGGTCTAATCTAAAAGGTTACTGAAAAAATTAAAAACTTATTCCTTTATTAACTATTAAAAATATCTGTTTTTTCCCAAAAAAAAAAAAATTGGGCTTGAAGTAGATCAATCATGTTATAGACTTAGATATCTAAGTTTATGGTTCTAAAGTTGATATAAGAGGTTTTGAGTTCTAACGACGTTGATTAATAATAATAGATTTGGTTGGGAAAAAAAAATCTCACTCAATAGATTGTCTTTGCACATTTCCAAATAATGAAAGAAATGCCAAAGACATGAATAATCCCAGGCCACAGTTTTATGTTTTTTTGGTTTTTAAAAAAGAATATGAGTGTTCCTTATGTCAGAGTTGCTTACCTCAATCACTAAGATGAAATGGCGAAAATGTTTATGTAAGGGAATGCGAATCGAAACTCAGCCGAAATAATCGCTAAAAAATAAAGACAATGAATTTACGTGGTTGACAATATCTTACTTACTAAATCTACGAAGCGAGAAGAAAAATAGTAGTATTATTAACAATTATTTGAAGTAAAAAAATCTCATTTTAAAGGCACAGAATATACACCCAAGTCTTTCTCTGCACACACTCTAATTGTTCACAATCTCAAAACTCTCAAAATGCCTTAAGGCAGCATAAAAGCATAACAAATTTAGGGATGCTCTGAAGTTTTCGGGATGCAATTTGCTCTCTCAATGAAGCTCTATTTTATAGTTGAGCTTCACTGCAAAAAAAAGAATCTTAAAGTAGTTGGCAAAAGTCTTGGCAAATTTGGTGCCGACTTGAAAAACAAAAGAAATGCATGCATGAGGCTCACCTTTTCTTTTTCAACCAATTTGAATAAACTCTCCAAAAATCTTTGACTTTTCAGCAATTCTAAAACTCCGTGAAGATTTATTGAGATCTGGAGCCAACTTCTGATAAACCATTATCCTCAAAGTGATGCTTCGATAAGGATCACAGAACATGGTCGTTGCTTTGACTTGGTACTCCCAAAGCAACATTGTGTAGAGCACTTTCATGAGAAGCAATTTATCCACTTTATTTTCTGCTCCTCTCGCCCAACATGGGAGCTATGCAAAATTAATGTTGAAAAGATTTGGGATAATCAACTTCAGATATGTTTTCTCGTTTTCAAAAGTCTAACACGATTGATTCAAAAATTGGCATCCTTTGATCTCCATTCTTGTTATTTAGAGTTGCTCTGCTCTATCTAACTGTCCTGTTGTTGTCTCTATTTTGTTCTGCTCTGTACCCACTCTTGTAATTTCTTTTGATTGTTGTAGTCACTGCACTTGTGTTTAATCTCTCAGTATCTGTTTGCTCCATAACTCGTCAATTGATCCAATCATGTTATACATTTCTGCGGAGGATAAAACCACTTTAACCCAGTAGTCTCAAATATTCAACAGTAGTTCATTATGATATAATGAATGGAAAAGATATAGTTTATGGTGTTTTTTTCCCCCTTCAAGTTGGAATGATAGTTGCTGTTGATGAATCAATATTCAAGACCAGAACCAATACATGTGTTTGGGAGTGTCCCACTTTTGGAATTCCTCATTTGGGTCCTCACGTGCTTGCATTACCTGCATCACGTATTCTGACAAAGTCAAAGGTCAGTTAAGTTCTCTACAAAGGGGCAGGAAAGAGCAGTCTTGCTGCTTCCTGACTTTTAACCAAAAAGTATCTGTTTGATACATCTCGTGTTTAGTCATGGTGAAGATTAAATTTTAAATTTTGATATTGACAGTCACCTAACTCTTTTCACTTTATTTATAATTAAGCTAATTTTTTAATTAGATTTAAAAAAATAGTTCAACTCATTATATTACCGTGAAGGGGTGTGGTTTTGCACTTTATCATATACTCTGTTGCTTTGTATATCCCTTCCAAGTACCCAAATAAATCTTAGCTAAATGCTTTACTTTTATTAAAAAAAAAACATTTTTACCGCGGTATAGTTCCTTCATTGATGTACATTATTTTCGTATGAATATTGAAAATTAGTAAAATAATAAGTACAAAATCAATAAGAGACCAAAAATATTTTGTCTTATCATTTAAATTTCTTTTGTTTTGTAGTAAATTTTTTATCCAGTAGTAATGGTGTACTAAGTACTAACGGCAATATTAATCGTAGTAAGTATATCATTACTGTTTTTTTTATTGGGATAGCAATTATCTCTATTTTTGTAACACATATATAACAAAACAAATGCAATAACATATTTTGTACTTTGTCGTTGATTTAATTAATCGTGTAGAAAACTAGCAATTCGTGCCACAAAAGGTTCGAATGCCTTCGAATTTGTTGAACGTATCAATAAAAACTAATTTCATCTTTGAAGAATTGTCTTAAATCTTAAAAGAAAAAAAAATAAATTAACTTTCTTTGGCTAATTATGATTTTTGCAAACATTAATTTGCTTCTGTAGAAGTGAATGTTCATCAATTTTTTTGGCAAGTATGATTGACCATTTATGCATACCAAGTATTTGGTGAAATGCTCGCAAGAAATTAAACACTGTTGTAGCATTGCATCATCTTCCACGTTAACTTTTCCTCAGAGTGAAGAAATGGACATTTAAAGATTCATATTGCGGAAACTTTACTAATGATTATTATATGTATATTCAACACAACAGCCTTAATCGAAGCATAATTACAAATATGATGGCTTTATTTTTAATTAAAATTAAATTATACAAGGTTGAATCAGCATTATTGTTCTGGATTTTCTTCAATGATCGGAAAGGAATGTCACTCATTGCAATCCACAAAATGCTTTCCTTACTTCCATTATTCTTCTACCCCTCTTCCATTAAAGAAATCATCTTTTAATATCGGTCATTATCCTTGCATTCATTCCCAAAATTCAACAAAACATTTCCTTATTATTTCCATCTTTTGATCAGAGACACACTATGCTTCGGTTTTATTGTGTTCATTGTTGATTTGTTATTCCGATTTTGCCAACAATCCTTTGTTATTTTCAATCCTCTGATCTCCACAATACTTGGCCTCTGTTTGAGATGACTTGACAGAAAAGGTTCGTGTATGAAACTTATAATTAATTATTCAATTCTTATATATACTTTCTGCATGTTAGGTGTATTGTTATTTTCTAAAAGGTAAAAATTTATTGGATAAATACACTACAAGAATTATTATCTTTTACCACCATTCAAAAATGCTGCGAAAACACAATTACAACATTTATAAAAATGTCCTAACGAAGGATGCAGTAAATAACATCAAACTTTTGTAGCCTTTTTCAACTGCGGTAAGAAACGCAGCATAAAATAATAATAATGACATTATTAAAATACTATTTTCTAGGCCATTTCCTATAAGAGTAATTGCTGCAAAAATTAGTAAATAAATATGGAAATCATCTGCCGTGTAAAATTGATAACAGTTCAATCAATTAAAAATAATCTCCATAAAATCATTTGAACTTGGTATCCATACAATAAAAATTTAGTTGAAGATTGTTAAATCTCTACACTAAATATAATACTCAAAGTGTAAACTGAAACTCTTACCCAGGTTAATGTTTTTTCCCCCCTGACTTGTAAGATTCAAGTATATGTATGAAGAAAATTAGAAACTATAAGGGTACTCCAACAAGATGTAGTTTTTTGGTCAAGCAATTGTGCTTCCAATTGCATCACTAAGAACATAAAACTCAGATGTAGCACGATATAAGGGAGTATCTTCAACCAGTGCGATTGTCACCCAAACTTTTAAAGCAATCTGGTCCAAGACATATATGATGTACTTTGGCAAGTGGATCTCTTGATGCAATTGTTCCTTCTCCTACAACTTTTCATGTTCCCATCCAATCTAGTAATCTACAACGAGCATTTTCAATATTTGTGAAAGTGCTTCCACATGTTTTAGCTTTCTATAATAACAAATAAAAAATCTGATTAGAGGCAAACAAATAATATGAATAAATTCAAACGGTTTTTCCAAGCTCAAAATTCGAATAATTTTTTTCATAAAGAAAATGATTCTTTATCACAAACAACTCAAAAATCTATTCATTTTAGTGTTAAACAGAGATTTGAGGATCAACAATAAATGATGGATAACATTTATTAAAACTCATAAAAATCACCACTTACTTTCGCATG
Source organism: Citrus sp. QX-2021 (assembly GCA_030444885.1). Classification (NCBI taxonomy): domain Eukaryota; kingdom Viridiplantae; phylum Streptophyta; class Magnoliopsida; order Sapindales; family Rutaceae; genus Citrus; species Citrus sp. QX-2021. The sequence goes on from CM059823.1 coordinate 22,934,520, forward strand.
TGAAGTGTCTTCAGAACATTTCCTCTTGTGGCTTGTCTCATTGTGATCCTGAAAATATCATAAAGAAAAAACTATTATTAATCAAGCATTGCTTCCAACTATATTGAACATAAATTTTCTTAATCATATTGATAACAAGGGTCATGGTATAACTAAGTGCTCATAAACTATATTAACATGTTGATAACAAAGGTTTCAACATTTTCACAAGGACATATGATATAATCAACATTCCTTGCACTTTCTTTAGCCTTGTTGACAAATGTTTAAGCCCCATTTCTATACTTCTCAGAAAATCTACAAATAAATATCATATTTTATCCCAAGAAAATTAACTAACAGATTTAATTAAATTTAGAAAAAGGTTATGGAAAAACCTTGAAAGAGACAACCATGATTTATCCATGAAGAGCCTTTTTTCGCTAATCTCTATAGTTAATCTGCATTTGACAATTATAAAAATAATAAGAACTAGGCTATAAAGAATAATAAAAAAATTATGTAAAACTGGCTCTCAGCATGACTTTAAATGCATTTTCATGACTGTTCTATTTCCTCAATAGATGACTTCTTGAAGCATCAATAACAACAACATATCCTTAAAAGGTAAAAGTTTGAGATGAACCAATTAAAGTGGGACGAAAGAAATTTTAAATTAGAATTTCAAATCAAGTATAAGAATTAATCAACAATAACAATTGGAAGAGTCGGATCAAAAGTTTCTAATCTCAACATAGTCGATTTAATCAAAGATCTCAAAAATAAAAAAGAACATAGTAATTTAACCAAATTAAAACAATTAAACAACTAGAACAATCTCGTTGAAATCAAATAAATTGAAATATGAAGATAGAGACTAAGAAATTACTAGAATAGGAAGTTGCAATCAATTTTTGCTAATGTAAAATCAAAGCCCAAGCTGAAATAAATTTAGATCTTAAGAAATTGAGGGGGAAAACTCTTAAAAGATTAAGAAATTAACATACGCACTAAGACAAAGAGAGAAGACTTACAAGAAATTTCAAATAATAATGAAGCAAATTTTAGTACCGTGTGTTGATAAGTGAATTAAATTGAGAAGCGAATTAAACTGAATTGAAAATGAGACTAAGGATTGTGGTGAGTGCTAGTTCTGAATTTGGGTGAGCTTTTGCTGTGCATTGGTTCTAAATTTTGTTTGATTTGAAAAATGATAATAACAAGCTTTTGGCTTGGGTTTTGTAATAAGCAAAATATATAGAATGGAGTAATTGAGGGTGCATGGAGTTTAGCATGGGCCGGCTAATAATAAATAACTTCTTTTGTCCTAACTTTATTTAATTCTTTAAACACGTTTCTAACTTTAACGCTATAGTCAATCAAAACTTAAGATTTTTTTCACAACTTTTTTAAATAAAACCTGTCTATATTACTTGTTACAACATTTCTTCAAAGAATGTTGTATATGTGATAATCGTAAATAATAAGAACTCTTGTAGTGATATATTGTTTTAGCTAGCCGTATGTCACGGGATGAGTGTTTTGCGCAACAAACCTGTGCGGCATTTAGTTGCTAAGTAAGCCTTGAGCTTTTTGACTAGCTAACCCTAGAGGTTTTCGAAGAGCTAGAGAGAAGAGAGCAATGGAGTCAAATGAGGAAAATTGTATTACTCGAAAGAATGTTTACAAGAGAGCTTACAAGAATGCTTGAGCTGCTTGCTTTAAGCTTGTTGCTCAAATGCTAAATGCCATGTCCTATTTATAGGGGAGGCTTGCCAAGTTCTAGAGATTCTAGAGAATTCTACCACATGCCTAGAATTCTAGATATTTACATGAGCTAGAAATGTGTGGAGTATTCTAGAGTATTTACAAGCTCAAATGTGCTAGAGTTGCGTAAAAGTTTCTAGAATCGGGTCAAGCTAGTACTCTTGGCCTTGTCTTGGGCTCTTGGCCTAGAATTGTGGGCAATTGGACTAGCAACTTAGGTGGTCCGTAACACGTAGCTTCTGATTCTTTTTTTTGGGTTAAATTTCCTCTAAAAGTTACAATACTAATTTTGTGAAATTGTTAGAAAGTGCATCAACTAATCCATTTTGCAATTTTTTTTGCTTTGTTCTGATTGGCCAAATAAATGTCTATTTTCAGAAGACTTGCAATGCGGACTTAAAATGTCCTGATGTGGAGTTTGTTGATGAGTGGACTACTATTTTATCCTTGATGATTTCCTCAAAAGATATCCTACCATGAAAGTTCTCCAAATAGAAGGGTATGATGAATGGCTGTCAAAAGAAAAGGTCGAAAATGGGATGGAGGTAATCATAAGAAAAGCAAACTAAATTTTTGTGATGGGAAGCACATTTTGAAAAAGAGTCCCCTAACATGAACAATTTGGTTATTCTACATGTAAGGAGGTGTCAGAATTTGATCTTGTTTCTTTTTCACTTGATGATTTCAGGTTGAATGTGGTGGAACAGTCCAAATATCAATTTGTAGGCACCCGCAAAGACTTTTCAGTTAACTAATTAAATATGCATATGTGAATCAATAATCATGCTTGTGTGTGCGTGCCTTTTGTTAAATGTATTGGATTGCTGGAGTGTTTCGGTTGTTATATAATGATATGAAACTAACCATTGAATGAGCTTATAATCATTGCAATTTTTTTTTAAAATGATACCCATTATATATATCTTTTAAAAAATTATTTCTTTCCAGCGATTTTTTTATATAAATTATGATTTAGGATATATTAATTAAAAATTTATCTAAACACTAATATTTTTCTTTCATCTATTAATTTGGAACATTATTATAAGCATGAACTGGAAACTAAAAAAATTATTAGATGTTATATTATTTTGCATTTAATTAAATAATATACTTTCGATATAGACTCGAAATAAAAAAGATATTTTGCTAAGAATTTATTGGAGTATAGATGATGGAGTACTCATCTGATCCAGGATTCTAAACTTTCTTAAAATTTAGGAAAATTGATACGCCACATAATTACAACATATAACGTAATGTCTTTTTTGGACTTTAAGAACAAGATCGTGGACTAATTTCTAATATATGATGTTACTTACAAAGCACACTACAAGAAAATAGTATAAAAGCACACTACTGAGAAAATAGGCAATAGATGATGGTAAATAAGCTGTCATAAAAGAGGGTGTATGCATGACAATTTATCCGTCATCTCACTATCATTAATTTATGAAAGAATATTTTCCATCATCAATTCACGGTTTTCACAATCATATATTTGTCACTCAATCTTTTAAGGGGAAATTAAAATTATTTAATTTTTTGGTTTTTTTAAAAAATTTGGCCGAAAATTGATATTATTTCAGTATTAAAATTACTCAAAAGCATTGTTATTTTGCATTATACTGTTATTATTATTTGTATTGAATTAATATTAACGTTGTCGTCATCGTTGTTGCTGTTGCTACTATTAAAATTCTTAAATTCTACAAATTTTTTTAAGAATAAATTTATAAATCTAGAATAAATATTAAATATGATACAAAAAATTAAAAAATCCAGTTAATAAAACCTGGATATGCATTTAACCATACAATCCAAATCATTGAAGTATTCAAACTACAACAATCCAAAATTTCACAAAATATCCTAAATATCCTACAATTGTTGGCCTCAAGAATACTAGTCCCATAACTCCACATCTTATTCTTGTTCAAGAAAATAATTAGAGCAATACCCAATGTAGCTATGAACAAACATGGATACCTTAATAATAATTTACAGTCTAATAATTACACATAGCTATTTTTTTATAAGCTAAACTATCCAAATGAAAATATCTATCGTACCTGCAAAGAAAAAGAGAACATAGAAGCTAAAAGAAAGCAAAATTGACAATTCAATTTGCCTAATTTAAGAAAAGGAGAAAAAGTTCATCACATGCTACTATAATGCCAATATATGTTATCATCGATTCACATATTCATAAGAACTCTGTCTCCACTATATTTTAAATTAGCAATTTTACCACAAGCCAGCACATAAAAAATTAGAAAACCATTTTCACAAATGAAGTATTTGTAGCAGCAATTGTTGGAATATTTTATAGTGGCCCATACATGCCACATTGTTAAATTAGTAATAATTTAGAATTTAAATTATAAAATACATTATGGGCTGAAATCCTATTCAATTTGGGAAAAACTAACTACCCACTTTGATGGAAAGTGGGAATTAGGATTTTATTAAAATTGGTCTTCTCCACCTAATATAAAAGGGACATCACATTATTTTTCTCTCCATCGGAAAGTGAGTCACTTTAGAGGGGTCAAGAGAGAGAAATCAAATTTGCTAATTTTTAATGGTTTATTGCAGTGAGATTTGATCAAGAAAAATTACTATGGATCAAGGTATGTTTTATCTCAATTACGATGATGTGAAAATAATGATATTCTATGATGTTAGGGATTAAAGTTTATGTAAATTAGGGTTTATTTATGGGAATTGTAAAAATTCCAACAACAATCAAATTCTATCAGCTTGCAATAGGGGTATCCATCTCAAAACTAGTTCTAAAATAGAAGAAAGCAAAGCATTAGAAAGATTATAACTTAATGAAACCCATGAAAACATCAAGAAAATATAATAAAACATGAAATAAAAATTCACGGGGTTCAAGCAAACGACAGATATCTAACCATTTATTCAAATACCTAATTACAAATTTCTAAAGTAATCCAATTCGGCCGCCTTGAATAAAATCATTAATGGCACTACCTTACGTAAAATAAAGCACTTCATAATTGGAGGACCAAATGTGTAGCAAGACCATTTACCCCACTTTGATCAAACATCGTGAAAAACCACACAACATCATATTCTAAATTCTCAACAATATTTACTAATAATCCCTTCAACATTTTAGTTTTAGGATTATAGAGCTGTCTAGAAAACTAGCATCAACAAAACTCAAACATAAACAAAACAATCTAATTCTTTCACGTTCAAGCAAATAAAAAAACTATGAAAGATATAAGATTCACAATCTTTGTGGATTTAATTCTTTATTCCAACTAGACCAAGGCCATTCACATCAACATAAGTTTTCTAAAACAAAAGTTAAAGCAATAAAGAAAATGATTAACCAGCGAACTTGGGGATTAAGAATTCTTGCTAAGAGACACGAGCTATAGAAGCAGCTTTTAGGGATTTGATTTCCAAGTGTGTGAGTGTTTAACAAATAGAGAAGAAAAAAAAAAGGAGTGTTAAGTACCAAAAAAATGGAAGCATCTTGCTAGTGTCTGTTTTTTCAATTATTAAATGCACCTTTTGTTTTTAAATAAAATAATACATCAAAATTGGGTCAAACATAGTGAAGATCATTATTCTATCTCAATTTCTTGATAGATCAAATTTCCATCACAATTTTATCATAAATCATGTGATAAATGATAATTCTATCATAAAACTATTATAAATTTGTGATAGAAAATATTTCTATCACAAAACCACCATCATTTATCTGTGATAGATTGAAATTTCTATTACGAATCCATCATAGTGTTATAATTTAAATTATTTTGCCTAGAATTTGTCACAAACTATCTGTCATCTATTATCTATTTTAGCATGGAAATGTGCCATTATTTTTACAATTCAATTTAAGCTAAACAATAGATGTACAAAATATGCGAGAAAACACAATTGTGGTCTATTTGTTATTTTGACTAGAGCTTTTCACAACCGTCAAAAATCTTGATAAAAACCTATATAAAGTTTACAATTTTAACTTGAATGAAAAATTAAAATTTTCTGGATCTGTGCTTTTTGTTCTAATTAAAGTAATCTTGAAGGCAAGTAAGAGGTGGAGGTGTTGATCCTAGCCCCCGCAAATTTATTAGAAAGAAAAGAAAAAGTAGAGGAATATATGTGGAGGGTAGTTTTGGAATTGTTCTTGTGCTATTAGATTTGTTATAATTTTTTAATATTTTTTATGGGGTACTTCAAGAGTCTTCAATACACTATATTTTGTCATTTAGTGTATTGAAATAAGTTTTTTTTTTATAATCTTATTCTTAACTTTAATAAAGTGAGGGATCCTTAATTGGATAAACCCACTCTACATACACACATGAACACCTACACACCCTTAGCCAGCCACTCACCCACACACACACATGTACGAGTACGCCTTTCTATACTTCTCAAAATTCCTTTTGAAACTCCCTTTTTATTGAAATTACCTAAATAACCAAAGACTAATTAATTTATTTTTTATTTTGAGTGAAAATTCAATTAAACACTGAAATAAAATATTGTTTTAAAAGTTTTTACACCCACCCCATTTCATAATTTATATTTATATTTTAAATTTTAATTTGATTTTTTTAAAAAGATGAAAAGTTTTTTGAATTATGGAGATATAAGTAAAATAATAAAAAGAAAATAATTAAAGAATTTTAGGATTTATATGTATTTTATAATTAAAACTTCAAATAGACTTTTTAGGATGACATTTTGTGGGAATATGGTCAGTTTTTTTATAGGGATTTCTACTTTATAAATTAAAACTAAGATATTTTAAGAAATAAAATTCGAAAGAGGTGTTGTAAGGATTTTAACGAGGGTGTTAAAAGCTAAACTATATATATATATATATGAATGGAACGTGCAGTCCGGCAGTTGGTGGTAGAGATGGACCTATGCCTGAAATTTTAGGCCCCGACCGGGCCGAGTCTAGGTCTAGTTATTAATCTCATGTTTTTTTAAATATATTAATTTTTAATTTTAAACGATCCATTTAATGATTTTCAAGGCCCAATCTAAAAGGCTACTAAAAATTTAAAAATTTATTCCTTTATTAACTGATAAATTTTTTTATGTTTTTCAAAAATAAAAAAACTTTGGGCTTGAAGTAGATCAATCATTTTATAAACTTAGATATCTAAGTATGTTATTCTAAAGTTGATATAATTTAAAGTTGACCTAAGTGGTTCTAAGGTTTAATTACGTCCAATAATATTAATATACAGGGTGAAAAAATTCAATAATATTAACAGATTGGGTGAAAAAAATTAATCATACTCAATCGATTGTTTTTTTACATATTTACAAATATCGAGTGTGAAATGCCCAAAGACATGAATGATCGCCACCGTTTTTGGTCTCACTTACATTTTTTTCTTTTTCATTTACAGTTGACAAAAGGAATTTAGATTGACTCAATACCCGGCATTTACTCGACTTGGTCATGAGAAGGTGTTTATTCACACAGTTTTTGACCAATGCAGTTGTTACCCGAGACTACATATTGATATTTGCGGTTATATTGTGAGTTTATGGCTTTAACCCTGTAAATGAGTATATTTTGATGTTATAAAGTCAAACTAGTTACACTGATATTCATGAGGATCTTGGAGGACTTTGGACTAGTTTGGTAATGCTATAAACTTTTAAAATAATTATTATTAGTTGTAATCAGAAAAATAATCAGCTATGAAGAGAATCGGTTAAACATTTGCAAAATTTATTTTAAAGGTATTGTAAGTTTTAAAATTAATCATATGTGTTCAGTAAATATTACTCTTAAATTACTATAAGAATGTAAATCAGTGAATTAGACAAAATGTTGAATAAAATTTATTTACATATTTAAAAACATGTATATAATTTTTTTTAGTGTGTATATATATAATAATTGATAGTTAAAATAAGTATTTTATATTATTATTTTATTTTATTTTATCTTTATATCTCAATATAATTGTTAATAATAATAATCTCTTTAAAGTTAATAATTTTATTTCCTATATAAGGATTGCATGGAATTATATTGAGTATAAAATTTATTCTCAAAATTAGATGTTGAAAAGCTACTCCTTGCTTTTCAACATCTGCTATAAGATATGATAATTTTACCAAAAGTGATTTATAAAAAAATTTATCAAACACTAAAATTAATTTTTAACTTTTTAAAATTACTTTTGAGCCTCCTAAAAAATAATTCCAAATGGCCCTTAGATGTTTGTACCTCGGAATGCATACTAGTGGCCAGCATTAAAAAAGTTGTTGGCGTCTTCTTGTGACAAAGTAAATGTAATTAGATAATCTCACATGTGGTAAAATGCGAGGCTGATCCAAGCAACGGCTTTGCAGTAAAAAGTGAGGCTGATTCAGAGCAACAATGTATGGTAAAAAAGTGATGGAGTGTTTTAGTAAAGTTTATTGTAGTAGCATTCAACATAAATGTCATTATGCACTAGAATTGTTAAGTCATGGCTGCACCGCCATCTAGATGGTCAAAAGCCATGCCATTCAACACGGCCCGCCATTGTTGGTGGTGCCGTGTTGACTTGTTCTAAAAAGAGCCAAAATTTTGGCTATATAAAGAGGGCTTCCAACCCTCATTTTTGTATCCAATTTTGTGTAGAGAGTTAAGAGTTGTGAAAAGTAATTCTTGCAGAGTAAAGAATTTTGTGTGCTTAGTGATTTAAGAGTTTCAGTGTATTGGGGTTTGGGTAGTGAGCTAAAATACTATAATACTTGTAACTCCTTTTAACTAGTATAATATTTTTCTTCTGTCTTCTACGCCGTGGGACGAGGCTAAGTTCGAACCACGTAATTTTTGTATTCTCTTTTGTGCATATTCTTTATTTTTCTTCCAATTTTATTTTTAACATGGGTCCTTTTTCACCCACCAATTTCCTAACAGTGGGTATCGGTGAGCTATTGGTTGTATTTTTGGGAGCTGTGCACTGCTCACGTAGCGGTACTATTCACGTGATACGACATCTTGTTCATGTATACGGTACTATTCACATATACGGTACTATTCACGTTAAACGGTGAGCGATCCAAGAATTTCTCATGGCAAAGCAGGGAATAAAGAGCGTAGTAAAATAACCGCGTGGTTTCGTACATGTCCAGGAAAGCACAGTCACAAAGGCGATAAGAGCTCAAGGAGTCTGGGTTTTAAGTGCGCACCATCATGACCCCTCCGAACTCTTCCTTAGAACTTCCTGTGTGCATTCTCACACATACTCACAACTATTCAATGCAGATACTAGCTTGTGTGCGGTATTTATCAACAAAATGTACTGCAGCAGTACATAAATTGATAAGTTTAACGGAAATAATTTTTCATGATGGAAAATGAAGATGAAAACAGATTATTGAGAAAATAATAATTGCTTTGGCAGCAATCGGGAGAAAGGCTCATGGAGATAATCAAGGACAAGTGGAACGAGATGATGGTAACACCATTTCTCGATCTACACTTGGCACTTACATGTATAGAGTATTATCCAAAGTGTGGCAAAGAGAAAATACAACGAAGGAAATTTGGGATACTCTCACAAAATTGTACGCAGGCCAAGTCACTACACAACAAAATCTTTCTAAGAGGAAACTCCATACTCTTTCGAATGGCGGAATCTACAATGGTGACCCCCACTACATCAACACCCTCAAGACTCTATTTTCACAACTCACAACGTTGATCATAATATGAGGAGAAAATGAACATGCAGTATTTCTACTTCAAAGTCTACTAGACTGCGTATGATCAACTCATCATCAACCCGACTTAACAACAATCCAAACTTGATCTGTCTAATTTTTGATTGATGTTGCAGCCTCTCCATATTAAATGAGGGAGAAAGTGGAAAAATAAGGAAACAGAGTAAAGCAAGTTCGCAGCAGAAGTCAGGCGCCATTAGACGCAGAGGGAGATCAATAGAACGTGGCCCCAGAGAGTCAAAATCATGGTAGATCAAAATCCGGAGTAAGAAGAATGTTAAATGCCGTAATCGCGTGGCAAGAAAGGGCACGTCAAGAAAGAGTGTTGAGTAACCAGAGATAGAGAGGGCAAAAGAACCCGAGTCATCAAATGCTCTGTGGTTGTGTAGTAAAGACTTCCTGATGATGGCGAAATTCTCACAAGCCGAGGCAACAAATCAAGCCTGAAGGCAGCGAAAACTGACTATTCAATGTCCGGCTGATAGACTTAGGGAGCTACCGGTACATGACCTCTCGAAGAGAATGGGTTCCACACATATTAACCTATCTCGGGGAGGATCTGTGAGACATGGGAGATGATCATATCTCGAGATCGGGCTGGTATTAAGACTTATCAAAATAAAATGTTTGACGATACACCGCACAATGGGAGAGAGGGTACGACATGTCAACGGCTAAAAGAAAAATCTAATAGTCTTTGAGACAAATGAGATAGTCAAAGCGGTATAAAACCCATGGAGAATGAAATTATGAAGATTTGAGCAAAGGAGCACTTGTATTGATGATGGCGTAAAAGATTAAGTGAATCTATTCACTGTTAAAGCGAGAAAAACTGACGAGGAGACGATGCGCAGGGCCGCTGATCGAATGGAGAAGAATCAACAGCGATGGCATTTCAAACTTGGCCACATGTCGAACAAGGCTCGAAGATTCTCCTACGAGCGAAAATTACTTAGGTGCTCAAATCGGTAAGTTTACCATTTTGCGAGTATCATACAAGGCAAGTAAGTGAGTACAGATTAAAATTCGGTAGATCTATTGCCTGAAGTAAATGCATTATAGACTTCATTCATTCTGATGTTTAGGAATCACCTGATATATCCATGGGAGTGTAAAGTACATGGTGACTTTCGCTGATAATTATTCCGTAAGATGTTGCCAGATTGTATCGAATTAAGAAAAATTCGGATGTATTTACATGTGTTTAAAGAATACAGCGCCAGTGGGTGTAACTTGAATCCCAGAAAAATCAAGTGCTTAAGGACGGATAATGGTGGAGAGTATACGGACGTATCGAAGTTTCTTGCTTTGCAGCAAGCAAGAATGGTATTCAGAGGCGCTTCACTAGAGTGATACACTTTAACAAAATAGAGTGACAGAGCTTGAATTAACCGAACTCTTATAGAAATAATAAGAGATATTGTTGGAGTGACCTGGTGGTCTACCCAATTCATTCAAAGAGCGCCCAAATCGCTATTATATAGTAAATCGATCATTATCTACAAAAAATATTGGGCTGGGCTAAAGACATCAATGAAGATGTGGACGGAAGCCTGGCTGATTATTCCTACCTGCTATGCATTTGGATGTCCTGCAATGGATGTACAAATGCCCAAGAAAGAACAAAGTCGATCCAAAATCTAGAAGCATGTATCTTCTTGGGTATCAATGCGTAGTAAAAAGGTATCGTCTCTGTGGTACCCCATCAGCCTACAAGATCATCATCAAAGAGAGATGTTATCTTTGTAGAAGATCAACTGTAAGGAGAGATGGAAAGATAATGGCACCGAAAGAAAAGTCGAGACTGTGCAAGCATATATGCTCGTAAAAATAATCTGTGAAGATTCAAATTCTTCTCAAGACACTAAAGCACGAGGAAAGAATCCAAATAATCCGAGGCTCCAGGAAGTTCACTCGGCCAACTCGGGTGAGAGACGTACGCGCCATGTGGCACTCTTGAGTATGGTCACAGATCAATATTGTGTACCTGTCTTCTAACAGAGGCTGAGGAGAGGCCATCAACTTTCCATGAAGCTTTAGAAAGCTTTCCTGACAAGGTCGCTTACTTTGTGGATGACAAAGAATGCATGACGAAATCGGAAGCCTCAGCACAAGAACAAGACATGGGAACTTGTACCACTACCACGTGGAAGAAAAGTCATTGGAAATAAATGGGTCTACAAGAGGTCAAACGTGATGGCAATGACCTACTGGAAGCAAAGATCGCATTTGTGATCAAAGTGGTGAAAGGATATGCTCGTAGAAGAAGGTATTGACTTCAACGAGATATTTTCAAAGTGGTTCAACTTACAACACTTGAGTAGTCTTGGCGTGTGTGCTACATTTGACTTACATCTTGAGCAAAGTAGATGTGAAAACTGCATTTTTTATGGAGAATCAGAAGAAGAAATATATATGCTCCAAACTGTAAGTTTTGCAGAAATGGGAAGGAGAACTTGGTTTCAGAGGTTGAACAATCTCTCTATGATACGAAGCAGTAAGGCGTCAAGTGTTATGGTATAAGGGATTTGATTCTTTCATTGGCGAGCCTTGGATACAACAGTACTTACTACTGTACTATTGTGCATATTTCAAAAGGTTTAAAGATAATGATTTCATTATTTTGTTGTCAGATGTGGATGCATATGCGTAGCATGGCGCCCATCACAAAGATCGAATCCAAAGGAATTGAAGGCACAGTTTGCTGGAAGTTTGAAATGAAGGACTTAGACTAGCAAACAAGATTCTAGGGATGCAAATTCACCTAGACAAAATAACAGAAGATTTGGCTTTCACGCAAGAATTATTTAAAGGTAAAAATCCCGCGGCCGTTTCAATATGCAAGATCAGAGTCAATTTCTACCCCACTTCTCGTTAATTTCAAATTATCCTCAAGTATGTGTCTAGCAATGAATGGTTAGGAGACGCAAGGAGATGTCTGGACACCATATGCATCAAGGAGTGGGAAGTTTTTGAGTGTTCGGCTGGGATATGACTTCAGACCGGACATTACAAGAAGGGGAAATAGTCAATCGATACATGGCGAATCCCGGTGGAGAGCATATAGATAGCCGTGAAGATGATTTTGAGATACATCAGAGGAACTCGGATGCTGACATTATGTTATGGAGGATCGTGTTTACTTCCGTGGGGCTATCTGGATTCTGAATTTGGAGTGAGATCTCGATAAAAAAAAATCCTATTCTCTGGTTATGTGTTTACACTTACTCATGGACACTGTGAATGCTCGGTTTCGAACTGCGAGACCGTTGTGACTTTATCTACAAAGTGCTGGTAATACGTTGCACCTACAATGTTTATAAGCGAAGCTATTTGGATAAAGATTATTGGAGGAGTTTCTGCACAAATAATAAAAATTTCCCATGTTTTGTGATGTGCAGAAAAGGCCTTGTACATTGGAAGGAATCGGCATTTTCATTCCAGGACAAAGCACATGAGTTCGTATCACTGGGTCGAGAAGTAGTGGAAGATGAAGTGTGGATTTGCGAGAAAATCCATACCAAGGAGAACCTATTGAGATGGTTCGACCAAGCTCGATCAATAATTTCCACAAGTTTATTCTGAGTAGATCCTCCTAATTGGCTAGCAGCATAACATGAGCAAATATGATTACGATTGGGCTGTTGTAAAGAATCTGTGTGGCAGATTGATTGATCCTCAATCTAATCTCCAAGTAAGAGAATGTTAAAAGTCATGGTCACCAGATGGTCCGGTGCCATGCCATTCAACACTGACGCCATTGTTGGTGGTGCCTCGCTGACTTGTTCTAAAAAAGAGCCAAAATTTTGGCTATATAAAGAGGGGCTTCCACCCTCATTTTTGTATCCACTTTTGTAGAGAGAGATTGAGAGTTGTGAAAAGTAATTATTGGCAGAAAGTTAAAGAATTTTGTAAAGCTTAGTGATTCGAGAGTTCAGTGCATTGAGGTTTTGGGGTAGAGGCTAAAAATACTACAATACTTGTAACTCTTTCTTCACTAGTATAATATTTTCCTTCTATCTTTGCCCGTGGGCGTAGGCTGGCTGCCGAACCATGTAATTTCTGGTATTCTCTTTTGTGCTTGTTCTTTATTTTTCTTCTAATTTTATTTTTAAATTGCGTCCCGCTTCACTCACCAATTTCCTAACAAGAATAACCTCAACGTATAATGTATACCAAACATCATCACTACTCCCAAATTAATCAGTTTCAAACCAAGCCATGTCCTCCCCTGCGTATAAGTATTGTAGTTTTATACAAAATTTTGACTAAAGAAATGCTCGCAAGAAATTAGCCCACAGTACAAGTTAGCAATGCTTCATATTCCAAGTTAACTTTTCCTCAGTGAGTTAAGAAATGGACATTTAAAAGATTTGCATTTATGAAATTTACCTTTAATTAACAATAAAATCTATAATGTATGGAATCAAATATTCATGGACTTTCTTCAATGATCGGAACTAAATGTCATTCCTGGAAGTTTTAGCAAACCATTATTCTCTCGTTGTAGCTTTTTCACATTTAGGAAATGAAATAAATAAATAAGTTTATAAACTTATCAAGTACTTGGTGAAAATGCTCAAACACTGTTATAGTAGTATAGCTTCATCTCCCATGTTAACGTTTTCTCAGGGGGAAGAGATGGACATTTAAAGCGAGTCACATTTTGAGAAAACTTTACTGACAATTATTATATGTATATTCACACAACCAACTTTAATCAAAGCATATTTATGAATACTAACTTTTAATTAATTTAAATTATACATGGTTGAATCACCATTATTCCTAGTTTTCTTTGATTGGAGGGAAGGAATGTACTTCAAACTTTTAGAAAGCCATAATGCTTCCTTGTAGATTTTAATATTTTATTACATGGAATTAAATAACTAAATTGATAAACTTCTGAAGTTGTTTGCTGATATGCCTTATTCCTTTTTCAATATTTTAATCTCAACGACACTTGACATTCTTTGATCTCAGACTTTTTATTTAGAATTGCGCAGCTCCCTATATTTGTTCTGTTCTATTTTCACTCTTGTTTGTTTTCCTTTTTTACTCTGCCCCCATATTGACTGTGGTGGTCACTTCACATGCGTTTAATCTCTCAGTGTCAGTTTGCTTCCTAACTACTCAATTGTTCAGTGTTTCAGTTCTTTGTCTCTGTTCTATTTCCCTTTTTTTTTAAAAAAAAAGAGTGAGTGAAAAGAATTAAAGATGAGTGGAAATCATAGTTTCTTTTGGTTATAGAAGTTGCAAAGTGCTTGGCTCCTTCTCTACAGAACGCCAATTTAGTTATTGGCACGACTACACTAGCAACTTTTGAGAATCTCAAGACTCAAGTTGAGAAGCTGGAGGGTGAGATCGTAAGTATGCAGCACGTGGTTGATGAGGCTAAAAAAAAAGGGGAAGAGATTGAAGAGAACGTTCAGAAATTGGCTTGCAGGTGCTAACAAGGCCATTGTTTGAGGCAAAATAAATTTGTAGGCGACAGTTGGCTTCAAGCAACAAATAAGCATAGTTTCAAGGGGTTTTTGTCCTAATTTAAAGATCCGCCATAGACTTAGCAAAAGGAAGCAGTGAGGCAGCTGGACGCTATAATCAAGCTCCGGGAAGATGGGGAGATTTGAAAGACCTTCCCACAGTATCATTCCTGAGGATACACTGCTTATGTCTAACAAAGGCTACGAGGCCTTTGAATCAAAGATGTCCACTTTGAACGATATTCTTGAGTGCATTGAGAAATCCCGATATCAGCATGCTTGGGATTTGTGGAATGGAAGGCGGCATTAGGAAAGACGATGCTGGCGAAAGAAGTTGCAAGTGAAAGCTAAAAATAACAAGCTCCTTTTGATCTTGTGGTTTTTTCGAGATGTCCCAGAGCCCAGATATAAGAAAGATTCAAGGAGAAATAACAGATAAATTAGGTCTAACATTTCATGCGTGGAGAGCGAATCAGTGAAGGGACAAGGAGTCTTTTTAGGCCGACTGAAGAAAGAGAAGAGGATCCTTGCCATCTTAGATAATTTTAGGAACATCTTGATTTGTAGGTGGTAGGAATTCCTTACGGAGAGATGATCATAAGAGATGCAAAATATTGTTCACTGGCAAAGAAGTCTAGATGTGTGTTGTCAAGGAAGATGGATTCTCAACAAAATTTCTTTATTGGTGCTTTAGAAGAAGAAGAAGCTTAGAGTCTATTCAAGAAGATGAGCAGGTGATTATGTTGAAGGTAGTGAAGTGAAATGCGTGTAGCAAGGGGATGTAGAGGAAAGAATGTGCAGGGTTTGCATGTTTTCATTGTGGCGGTAGCAAGAGGCATTAAGGTGCGCCTCGTATATTTAAAATGGAAGGATGCGTTGAAAGCAACTAAGAAGAACATTGATGTGAGATTTTGATTCTTTTGCTCGACCCACATAATGAGATCTCTCCTCAACTAACTCTACCACGACCAGGACCCACTTATCGTAAGCACTTTTTCTGGCTGAACTCACTGCGTGCACGAGAAACAAGTCGAAGGCACGCAGGAGTTGTTTTCCCTTGCATAAACTCCTCAGAGCGCTCAAGTCGTAAATGTAGGTTCAGATTCCTCGGGAAAACTTCAGCCACTAATCTGCAAGCTCGTTTTGATATCGATTATCCAAGCTCTTTTTATCTCTATTTCAATCATAAAAAATATAACCACTTTTACCTTCGTTAATAAGCATTCCCTTTTATATAGGCTACTCTCTGAATCTCGGCATTTCTCCACAACTCCACGTCCATTACCTCCCAAACTACTGGAAGTGGACGCTCCGTTTCGTAGTTGTGGCTTGATGAAATCTGATGCGTTGATTCTCGGGTAGGAGTGCACGTGCGTCTTGCCAACCATCATTGACCGGGTCCTCTGCTTTCGACCTCTACAGCGAGATGAGTTTCTGCTGCCTCACGGTAGGAGGCCGGCTCCAGTTTTGTAGCCGAAGTGGATAGTACATCTCGTGAGCGGCGTAATATTCCTGCTTTCGTTGTTCCTCTGCTACCAGAGACCACATGGAATATACCTATTTGTGAAAATTCTCGCTACCAGTATCCGCTCATCATGGCTTGGTCTTGTCTTAAATCTATCCCCAAACACCGGGTCCCCTGGGCCCGGTGTTGGGTAACGTGAGTGGACCGGACAAAGTAGAAATTCAACGGCTCCCGGGCCGGGTGCAGGGATACAGAAGAGCCTTCTCGAGTGAGCTGCTTCGCATTTAATTGCGGGAGCGATGTGGACGTAAATCTATCCTCTATTTGAATTTCAAACAGACGGTTACGAAACCCTTGGAATTTGTCTTTATTAAATACTTTGTGATTTCAAGAGTTTGTTCACCACAGGGAACCCAAAACCCCAAAAAGTGAAAATCATTTTTATCCTATTTCTATCTTCTCCTAAGATCGAGATCATTTCTCTCCCTAGAAGCAAAGCTTCCATCATTGTTCTCTATCAAATTCGAGCTACAACTTTAGGTATTATTATGTTTCTCGATCTTGGATAGTTGTAGAAATTTTCTTTTCTCTTCTGCTTTTGCTTGGGTAAGGTTTGGTGACATTGTCAAGCAGAAGCTAGGGAATGTCCAAAGCGCAAAGAGAAGGTCATTGAGATTGATGTACTCATTTGAGTTAGACTTCTTGCTCTAGTCCGCTCGCTCGATCACGCCAATTCCCGCGATCCCTTGTAACCCACAATTTAGATCTAGTGTCGGGACTAGTGCTAGGAAGAAATCTCCCCGAGAATACCTCCTCGGCCAAAGAATAATTGGCGACGCAGGATCCTCTCGTTCTAAGACACCTCGGGTAAGGACTCGGGGGAAGATTCTCAGTGAAATGTCCTCACTCAGAATATCTCAACCAGTCAGTGAAGAGTAAAATATGAGGTGCGGCTCTATTTGTGAGCATTACGCTATTGACTTCATTCACGTGCATGTACTAATTAGTAGAGACGAGCTCGATAACCTCCTGTGCTGGTGTAATATTTCCTCGATGATATACCCCCTTAGATCTCGTGAAAAAAAGATACTCCAACTTGAAGCTCCTCAGGGATACGTTACCACTATTTTTCGGAAAGTTTTAAACTGACGATGAGGTGCCTCAAGCAACCCTATTTAGCCAAGATACTTAATGGGCAGAACTTACCTCCCGGTCAACCGAACTCAACCCAGTGGAGGGATACTACGGGGTATGTTCATATTGTGGGGCCAGATATGTTGCGAGGCGAGCCTGTCATCGATGAGATAAAGCACTTGTACCAACAAAGAAAGCGTACTTCTAAAGCACGCCTACATTAGTATTTCTACTAAGTACCAAGACCGTGAAACCCACAACTGATATTCCAAGCGGTGCGGTGGGAATCGAAGAAAAATTCACGCTCTTGGGGGTCCTCTGTTGCTTGCCGTAGATTAACTGGGAATAACTATCAGCATCCCACCCCCGCTTCATGGTCCTAAAGTGCGCTCGCCGCTTTAGATGCCTTGTATCACAAGCTTGCTCTCATTTTCATTTGATTTATTTCTAATCCAATATCTCACCGTCTTTGCAGTTCTTAGGGTGTGCACTACACGCTCAAACCCGAATCAAGCTCAAAGGGAGGTCGAGGCTGTGTTGGCACACCTCGTTCAACCGAGAGTCATAACTACTTACAACTTGTTTTGCAATCTCTGCTGGTGTCCACCGGCCATAAGATAGGATGCTGCCGTGGATCGGGGCTCAACCTGAAATGTCCTCGACCTCGTCTTGTTAACGGGACGAAGATTGAAGATATGCCTCACCAAGCGGCGGTGAACATCATGTGGAGCGCGGTCCTCTCGAGGACTCTACCACACTCCTCCCTGCCAAAGCCAGCAGAAAGTAGTGGAGCAAACCACCGATCCTACTTCTTGCCCGCCACAGGTAAATTCGAAACCTCGCGTGCCCGACAGGCGAGCCAGAGCATTTGCTCCCATATATCGGGTGAGTTTTCCAAACTCGCGAGCAAGCAAAGGCTTCTCGAGGATTTTCACTGCGAGTAGCTCAGGCGAGCCTCGGTGAGGAGCTATGCATTATAGTGCTTTCCACCCTCGGATGCATGGCCGCACCCACCCCAGGGCAAAGGCCGTCGCTTGCGACTCTGAAGATGAAAGGACATTCAATCGGCCAGGGACTAAAGCCGACGCGAGTAAGAAAGAGGAGCCCGAACCTCGAGAATTTGAGCTTGATAGAAAGCGAGAATCTCTCGCGCAGGCCAAGGCCCCATTACTTTTGAAGAAGAGTTATTCAAGGTCGAGGAGGATCTCAAAGCGGCGAGAAGGCTATTTACGAGGCTCACTCCGAATCTCTCGAAGCGATTCCCACCAAAGTTCAGGTCGAGAGTCAGCATGAAGGAAGCCGACAACCAATACTGACTCACGCAAGCCGGCATTTTTATCAGCGTGATCACGGCTTCGCCTTGGAAGGCAAAGATCCCGATTTGAGATGAATGAAGCTTGCTGGCTGGGTGTTCTTTCAATATATGGACGAGCGGCGAGCAAAGATGACTGCTAAGAATTGAAGTTCAATCTTGCATTGGGAGAGGAACTCTCCTCGTCCGTACATAACTTTACCGGAGAGTCAAGGAGGCAAGTACCCCCTCAGAGGCGACGCGGGATAAAAACCCCCTCAAGCCTCTGAGTGGAAAGCACTTTGACGTGAGAGGGAATCCCGCCGCTTGCGACACCGGAGCCTTCTTAAGCGCTCTTGGTGTTGGCTTTTTTGTACATTGTATGTTAAGATTAGTAGCTTTGCAAATTATTTGTAGATTAATAAGAATGTTCTTTCTTGCCTTCTCGTATTGTAATTGCAATTTTTTTTTGAGAGTCTGCTCACCTTCGTTGATTCGAGCAGATCTTGGCATGCTTGGCTTTTGGTCTCGCCATAAAACAGGCTTTGAGACTTGTGCCACAATTATGCTTGTAGACTTTTTATTGTTTGGGAGTCGGCTCGCTTTTCGCCGGCATGGTTATATCGTGACACGCTTAAGGCACAGATGCTGCTCGCCATAAAAAAACTTCTTGAGACTTAGACCTTTGCGTGCCTTAGAAATTTTTCACTGCTGAGTCGTCGCCTTCGGCTCGTCGAAAGGTATCGCAAGACGCTGCTTTTGGTCTCTATAAACAAAGCTGAGACTTAAAGATCATCTACTTTTAAATTTTTCAATGCTGTGAGTCTCGATCGCTTTCGCTGTCGAATGTGTGATCCTAAAGACGCTGTGCTTCTGCTGCTTACAAAAATGTGCCAGACTTAGCCTTTGTACGCTTCTTTAGAAATTTTTCAATGCTTGAGTCAAGCCGCGTCAGGTCGTAGCAGATTCGCACGCTGCTTGTCTCGCTTTTCATAAAATGCGCTTGTACTCGCCTTTCGTGATGCCTTGGAAAATTTCAATAACATTACAGCTGACTGAAATTCCTCATCAATTCATTAATTGCTGAATTCGGTTTATACGAGATTGATTTAACATAGAATAAATAACAACGAGCGCTAATAGAAATAACTTTAAAACATGAACCAGTCTGACTAGAAATATTTCCTGGGGTGTGCTGCGTTTCATGGGCATTTCACCTCGTGGCCATCCGTGCGAACAAGCTTGTAGGCTCCGGGTCCAACTATCTGCTTGACCCTATATGGCCCCTCCCAGTTTGGTCCAAGTACTCCTTGAGTTGAGTCTTTCGTGTTCTGATTCACTCTCCTTAATACCCAATCTCTGACCTTGAACTGTCGTACACTCACCTTCTGGTTGTAATACCGGGCAACCCTCTGTTGGTAGACGGCTGATTGCTTCGATGCTTCCTCCCTCTTCTCGGTTAGCAAATCCAGATTCAGGCACATCTGGTCGTTGTTTTCCTGCTCATCGAAGTGATCTATCCGGTGTGTGATTGTCCCTATCTCGACTCGTACAACCGCTTCATGTCCGAAGGCCAAGGCGAACGGAGTTTCGCTAGTTGCTGTTTTGTGGGTTGTCCTGTATGCCCATAATACACCTGATAGCTCATCAACCTATGCACCTTTTTTTGCTCCAATCCTGGTTTTCAAAAGCCTTTTGATTATCTAGTTGGCTGCTTCTACTTGTCCGTTGGACTGAGGGTGAATATGTGAGCAATACTTCAACTCTATCCCGAGGTTCTGACAGAAATCCCTGAAGTTATTGTTATCAAACTGCCTGCCATTATCTGTTATCAAGGCATAAAGGATCCCGTACCGACAGACTAGGTTTCTCCATACGAAGTCAGTTGTCTTTTTCTCTGTGATCCTGCTGAGGGCTTCTACCTTTATCCACTTCGTGAAATAGTCTATTGCTACTATTGCATGTGTTGCTGCTCCTTGTCCCTTTGGCGACGACCCAATCAAATCAATTCCCCATTGAGCAAATGGCCATGGTGAGGCCATAGAAGTGAGCTTCTCTAGAGGTTGGGTAGAGAAATTTGCAAAACTCTGACAACTTACGCAGCTCCTGGTCTTCTCCTATACATCCTGGTGCATTGTCGGCTAAAAATATCCCTGCCTTAGAACCTTGTGGGCAAGGGATCTCGCACCAGAATGGTTTCCGCAAACTCTTTCATGTACTTCTCTCAGTACATAATCCGTGTCGTCCTCATCCAAACACTGAAGGAACGGTAGAGTATATCCTCGCCGATATAGTACCCCATCAATCATCGTGTACCTTGAGGCCTGGGCTCTGATCTTCCGAGCTCGTAGCTTATCTGGTGGTAATACCCCGTCTCTAATGTACGAGATTATCGGGTCTATCCACGAGCATTTCTGTTCTATCCGCATCACCTCCAAATTCTGTTCGATGCTAGGGCTGGTCTTTACCTCCAAAGGGATCGACTTATGCATTTTTGGGTGTGCTACAGCTGCCATCCTGGCCAGAATATCTGCTATATTATTCTACTCCCTTGGGATTTGTATCACCTCAACCACCTCAAACTTCCCAATCATCTGCTGACTTTCTTCAAGTATTGTTTCATCTTCCCATCTCTCGGCTGAAACCTTTCACTGACATGATTTGCAACTAATTGGGAATTAGTTCGGATTTTCACCCTATCTGCTTTCATTGCCTTAGCCAATTCCAAACCCGCTATTATGGCCTCATATTCTGCCTGGTTATTTGTGGTTGCGAACTCCAATTTTACAGCATAAGAGATCTCCTCCCCTTCTGGGTCTTCCAAAACAATCCTTGCTGCAGACCCCTGCTCCCCTGAGGATCCATCCACTGACACCTGCCATACCCGGTCTTCATTACTGACTGTTGCAGCATCCAGTTGGTCGAAACCTACTTCGGGTTCTGCGAATTCTACCACAAAATCAGCCATTGCCTGGGCCTTTATTGCTGCTCGGGGTTTGTAAACTATGTCGAACTCACTCAACTTTATGACCCACTTCACGAGCCAACCAGAAGCATCCGGCTTGTGTAGAGTCTGCCGTAATGGT